>ONZH01024104.1:0-21764 GCA_900303285.1 Rhinella marina
CACCCCTCCTCTTTGTCTTAACGATAGAAACGCTTCTGCAAAAAATTAGGAGTTGTAATAACATCAAGGCAATAACATGTGGAAGTAGGGAACATAAGGTTGCTGCCTTCGCGGGACGACTCCTGTTCATCCTGCAAGAGCCTTCTACCTCATTACTACATCTGCAAACCCATCTTTGAGACATTTGGACTCATATCTGGTTTTACAATCAATATGTCCAAATCACAGATACTCAATATTTCCCTCCCCCGCAGGTAGCCTCCTCCTTAAAATCTCAAACACAATTTGATTGGTCTCCACCGACTCTGAAATACTTAGGTATCCACCTGTCACCCCAGCTATCTGACTTATATCAGTTAAACTACCTACCACTACTAAAGCAGATTAAACACACCCTACAAACATGGGAGCTGCCCTTCGCTTCATGGATAGGCAGGAAAAATCTGATATCTAGCCTAATCATCCCTAAAATAACATACCTCTTCCAAACACTTCCCATACAAATACCCTTGGCCTTCTTCAAAGAGATTAAGCAAATCTTTCTCTCATTTATTTGGAATAAGAAGAGCCCCAGAGTAGCCTATTCTACCCTTACTAGACCCAGAACTCTTGGTGGGTTGGGCCTACCAGATATTCAGATATACTATGAGGCTGTACACTTGACCAGAGTGATTGACTGACTGCGCCAGCCCAAACAAAAATATTGGATAAGTATAGAAGATCACCTTTCACAAATTCCCTTGAGAAGCATGGTGCTCTGGGAACAAGCCCCCACCCACCAATCTCCAATACCTTACTCGCCCTACAGTAACAGTTTGGAGGAAGCAAAATCCAATACACAAATTCGCTAACAAAAGCTCACCTCTCCTCCAATTGAAGGATGTTCTTAAAATAAAGACACTTAAATCAAACTTATATGACAAACCGCTGGAATCACTACTTTTAGAGGAGATTAGATCTATTCTAGATTGCCCACTAGTTCACATTTTTACATATACCTCCATTAAAAATGCACTTAGGATCTACCTGAAACTGCATGCCCCCAATACTCAGGTAACTAAATTCGAATCACTTATCCAACAAATTAAACCACCTAGGAAACTGCTTTCCTTCTTTTATCACACCTTATTAAACACCCAGGTGGGCCCTCGAAAGACCTTACCTTTGTAAAAGCCTGGAAAAAGGATTTAAATACGACCCTATCTGATACATTAATCAGACAAATTTTGAAATCACCTAAATCCTCTTCTAGATGTATCAGAATACAGGAAAATGGGTTCAAGATTCTAACACGATGGCACATGACCCTTAAACAGATCAATAAGATTGATAGCTCATACTCACCCATATGTTGGAAGTGTGGACTAGATATTGGATCATATTTCCATATGTGGTGGTTATGTACAAAAGTGACCCCTTTCTGGACGAAAGTGGTGGATGCTATTAATTCAATATGTAATACATCTATTTCAAATTCTCCTGAGACCTTTTTGCTCTTATTAATACCACACAATATCCTTCTAAATACTAGGCTCCTAATCTGCTCGTTGATCACGCCTGCCAGACTGCTACTCGCTTTTAAATGGAAAGCCCCTACCACGCCTTCTATTCATGAATGGGTGGCTAAGGTGGATCAAATATGCAGACTAGAAGAAATATCCTCCTGGGAATTCCGTAACCACAATAAGTTCGAGGAAATCTGGCAGCCATGGAAAACATAGGGCATACAAATATGAAGATCTTTCCATGCATTAAAGAACTCTTGCAATGAACATTATACCTTCGTACAGGTACCTCCCTTTAGAGACCTACTTCACGGTTTTTCAAACGTTCTATGAACCAACCAAACTTATACTTTGCATGTTAGTCCATTTCTGCACCCTCCCCCCTGTATATGTCTATATCCTCCCCTCCTCTCCTTTCCTTATCTTTCCTACCCATTCCCCATCCAATAGTAAAATATCCCGAATAGGGATTTGTTTGCACTATTGTTTATCACACATATAAGGGGGGGAACTAAGACAAGGTTACAGGGCTGGTTTGGATATTCATGATATACGGCTATAACAACAGAACAGAACGTTCCGACTGCTTCAAGAACAGAAATAAGACAAAACTTGATGTCTCAGGTTTTTCTCTCTTTCAGTATGTCATTATTAATGGTAAAGACACAATCAACTGGACTCAAATTCCCCGTGAGGGATTCAACGTATCAGACCAGGCCTCATTGAAGACCAAATCAGTTAGATTTTGTAATGGATCTGCATCGTCATCCCCTCCGTTTAAATGACATCCCTATTTGAATTCCTAAATGATTTCCATGCCCCCCATAGTTTCAGGAATCTATCATGGCACCTAACCTCCCAGCTAGTCAACTCCTCCAGCAGGTATAGTTGGTCTAACTTTTTGTGCCACATGTTCAGTGAAGGTGCCTCTTTGCTCAACCAAAGGGCCGGGATAAGTAACCTCGCTGCCTGGACAAGCACCGTGGGAAGGTCCCATTTACTGGGAGACCAGGCGGATGATGGTAGCCAGAGCAGGACTGACTCTGGTCCCAGTTTAATTGAACTCTTGCAGATTGTATTTATTTGCTCCTCCACCTTTAACCAAAAACTTTGAATTACTGTACATGACCACATAATATGCCCCAGGGAGCCAGAACCATCCCCACATCTCCAGCAGTTGTCATTGTGACTCAATCCCATCTGGGACATCTTCCTGAGGATCCTTATACCATCTAGTCATTGTTTTGTAAGAGTGTTCCTGGACTCGGATGCATCTAGAAAACCCGTGAGATCTCATATGAATAAGGGAGATTTCTGCATCAGAGAAGGATCTATTCAAATCCTTTTCCCAACATCTAATATAGGCAGGAGTACACCTGCCTTTTGTGGAAAGTAGGTATCTGTAGAACATGGATATGGAATGCCTGGGGATATCTTTGTCCTGAATAATACTTTCCCACCATATATCTGGTCTGGTGAGAATGTGTTCAGTGTGGAGCATGTCTTTTGCTCGCATAAGTTCCCTAATTTCCATGAAGTTCCCTGATGGGATGAATGTAGAGCGAAAAGTGGTAACTTTATCTTCTGTGTCTAGGTTGGCTATAAAGTCCCTTAGGGTCATTCCTTTTAGTCTTGACCAAAAGCTGGAGGGGTGGGTTTCGGATGGTTTGAGCCAGTAGGGGAGTAGATTTTACAGGCATAGCAAGAGAAAGGTGTAGGTAAAAGCGGGAGGTCATGCAGTAGGTGTTGCATGGCCACCACTGTACCTTTAATTAAGTTGAAAGTTGGACTGGTTGGGGTATTTATGCCCCAAAGTTTTTGCTAATTGAGAATTGGATAGGTTAGCCAATTTATTCCGACCTGACATGAAACTTTGTGCAACAAATGTGCAACCACCGCTTCATATGGATAGCTAGATAATAAGATCATAGGTCCGGCAGACCGAAACCTCCCTCTAGACGGGTCATGGTTAGTCTCTCATATGAGACTCTTAGGTCTCTTACTAGCCCAGAGGAATAGGGTGAAACAACGATTTCAGCCTGCCGGAAGAATGCTAGCGGAAGGTGGATTGGAATCATCTGTAATACATAGAGTAGTTTCGGTAGAATGTAGGCTTGCAAGTATGTTTTTCCTTCCCATCCATGACACAAAGAGAAGTGTCAAGGATTGAAGATGTGCTTTATTTGTTTTACTAAGGGAACATAATTTGCCTTATAAAGTTGTGTCAAGTTGTTAGTGATGTGGATTCCCAAGTATTTTAATTGGGAGGTTTGCCATTTAAAGCGCAAGTTTTTCTGCAAGGAGGAGATTGCCCCTTGAGGTAAAAGTGATATTGAGAGCTTCAGATTTCTTGTAATTTATTTTTAAAATTAGAGACTGTCCCCAAACCTTTCAAAGAGTTCCATTACATGGGGGAGAGCTACTCGTGGATTTAATATGAGGATCAGAAGGGTCGTCAGCAAATGCTGAGCGCATTTGTGTTCTTGATTTGCTATTGTCAGCCCCTCAATGTTGTTATCATTTCCTAATTGTCTGGAGGAGAAGTTTCCATAACCAGGATAAATAGTGTAGGTGATAATGGGCAACCCTGCCTTGTACCATTCCTAATTTCAAAGGGCTCTGACAGTGTGCCATTAACTCTAATTTTTGCATGGGGATTCCTGTAAAGACTCATAATAGCTGAGATAAACTGAATAGACACTCCAAAGCATTCAAGGGTCTTCTGCAGGAAAGACCAGCTGATCCTATCGAATGCCTTTTCGGCATCTGTGCCTAGAAGGATCAAGGGGAGTCTCCTGCATTGGGCATAGTGTATGGCATGGATAATCCTGCAGGAGTGATGGTTTCCTTCCCTGCCTCTCACAAATCCTGCTTGATCAGGATGAACTAGACTCGGGGTTAAAATATTAAGCCGTTGTGCCAGGAGTATTGCCCAGATTTTTAGGTCGACATTTAATAAATATATTGGCCTATAGCTACCACATTTCCTGATATCTTTTCCTTCTTTCGGGAGGATTGTGATGTTAGCCTCCAGTGACTGAGGGGGGAGAGATTCTCCCTGCATAATGGCAGCACACCACTCCATCAATCTCGGTGATAGGGTGGGCAGAAGTTTTTTATAATAACAGATCGGGAGTCCGTCTGGACCAGGTGCTTTGCCGTTCGGCATGGATTTAATAATGTTGCAAATCTCTTCCTCAGTGACTGGGGCAAGCAATTTAAGTCCGTCCTCTGCACTGATTGTAGGTAAGTTCAGGGAATGGAGAAACTGGTCTGTCCTCTGCAGGATGACTGAAGAGTCAACTTTTTCTTGGGGTTGAATATTATATAGCTCACCATAGTAAGCCTGTGCGATCTCTGGGGTTTCAGACACCATGAGCCCCCCCTTGTTTTTTATCTGCTTGATAAATTGTGCGTCTCTGTTTTTTCATGAGGTGAGACATCAATTTATTCCCTCTATCACCATGTGCGTAATGTTTAAATTTGGCATATTGATATGCTTTTGCACATTTTATATTGAGGAGGTCCCTCAGCTGGCATCTCAACCCCGAAAGCTCTTTATCGGCTTCTATGACTTTACTTGACATGTATTTGATATACTAAACATCAATCTCTGGTAGCAACAGTACGCTTAACCTTGATGATTTTGGGTACTGATTGGTGGATATATCTATGTTATGTAACATGATACTTCTACCATATTATCTTATGGTAAATTGCATATGTACCTGTTCATACTTTGTGCATCGTTTTCAATAAAAAGACAATTTGAAAGAAAGATAGAAAATCTGAAAACAAAATTAAATTTTTAATTTCACCTACTTATTGCTTTACTTCATGTTGAACAACTAAAGGGTTAACAAAGTTTCTAAATTCACTTTTAAATACTTTGAGGGGTGTAGTTTCATTTATGGGAGTTTCGTATTGTGTAAGCCCGTCAAAATCAACTGACTTGATCCTTAAAGGGGTTGTCTCATCCTAGTTATATGCCCCATTGTTCTCGATGAGAAAACCCTTTAAAATGCTCGGTTTTGGAAATTCTTCCATCAAAATTTCTTCTAAAGATTCTAACGTCCTAAAAAAAAAAGAGTAACCAGTACATTTTACAAATTTAATGCCAACATAAGGTAGTAGGTAACACTATATATGGTAAGTGGAATGCTATTACTGGTAAATCTTTTGTCACTATCTGTTTTAGAAGCTGAAGAAAATTCAAATTTTAGAAACTTGCAAAACATTTTCAAAAATTTTCTGTAAATTTTTCATTTAAAAAAAATAAAATGAAGGCTCAAAACCATGTAGACTCAAAATTTACCACTAACATGAAAGTAACAATGTGTCATCGAAATAATAAAATTCCAAAAGCACAAAACTCAAGGCTTTAACATATTTTTTTTAAAAGCAAAAATAAAAATAAAAAGCAATGAACCCCTCCTAATTAAAGAACAAATGGGTGTTTGGTCTTTTGAGGCAGAGACACATTATTTTTATTTACAAAAGGAGGAAAGGAAATCAAACTGCCCAAGTATGGAAAAAACATTGCACCAGATGTTGTTGAGACAAAGGAGGTGGAAAACATCTGAATGCGCTGAGCTGAAGTTACAAAGTGACAAGCACAGCCATCAGCGTATGACCATTACTGGGTTGTGCAAAACAATTTTCTGTCACTTTGCTCTGCTGATCAGTAGGGGTCCATACATGCACACATTGATGGCCCATCCTAAAAAATCTTGAAAAGCTTCTTTAAAGTGGGTTGTGCAAGAATGGGGGGGGGGGTTCTGCAGGATCTGTAAGAGGAACATATTGTCCTGTGATGCTCCTCTGGGCTCCACCGCTTTCAACATTCTGTTTGATATTGCCACAACCAATCACAGGCTGCGGTGGTGTCAGGCTCCCCTTGCGACCATTTGTCATGATGCATGGGTAGCCTGACACCACCACGGCCAGTGATTGCGGCAATATCAAAAACAGATGTTGACATCGCTGGAGCCAAGAGGAGCATTGACAGGCCTTCATGAGAAGGAGCCAGGGAGCCAGTGGCCGGAAGGCAGGTAGTTAAACTTCCCCTTGCAGGTCCCGGAGAATGAGTGGGGGGGTGGGGAGGTGGGGAGGGGAAAGAAAATTAAAATAAAATATAATTAAAAACATAATGAGCCTATATGAAACCTCATACACCCATATTTATTTACAAAAGATCGTAGAACAAATATATTTTTGTATAGAATAAATATATTATTTTCTTAGTTATTCAGTGCTTTCATTCTATACCTCTGCCCGCTTTTTTCTTTTTTTGTATATTCAAAGTCTTCACAATTTTATGTTGAGGAATGTTTTTATGAAATTGTTCCACAATTTTTAAATGCAGTTGTTTCTCAGATTGGTGAACCTCTGTCCATCTTTGCTACTGAGAGATTCTACCCAATCATGCGACTTAGTAACAAATTGTAACAAAGTGTTTTTTTAATTAATACCACTTACTTTTCCAACCTTTTGTTGCCCCTGTGCCAACTTTGTTGAGATGTGTTGCTGCCATCATGTTCTAAAAGGGGGTTTTGAAATGGTAAAATGTATCACTTTGCAGCACTCCTCCAGTTGATGCAAAAGAGGTTTATTTACATATAGGTCTATTGGTCTGCAGAAATCATGTTTATTCACATATAGTACGAGGAGCTGAGTAAACTGAAATATAGGAATTTTGTGATGGAACGCCTGTCCAATGGGCGGGGTGACTTAAATGATTAACATCTGTCCTTGTATGAGAATGAATACAGAGGACAGCTACCTGACTAGGACCGCTACTGGTTTTCTAGGACAAAAGTCAGAGGGATTTCAATTATTTATATAAGTGGCCCCCCCCAATGCTAGATATCAATCTGCTTAGCTTCTTCTTGATCTATGACATGATCCAGACACTCAGTTTCCACTTGCCAGGTTCCCCTTAAGAAATAAATCATCTACCATATTTTCGCCCTATAAGACGCACATTTGTTTCCCCAAAGTGTGGGGAAAATGGTAGTGCACCTTATGGGGCAAAGTCCAACAACGAATGGGAAGGGTCATATAGTACAGTGCAGGACCGAGGAGGAGTGAATACAGTGCAGCGTGGCAGGAAGGAGGAGTTCCCCAGGATGGTGGAAGCGGGGCAGGGTGACTTTTTTTTTTTGGTTTGAGCTCCGAGACACTGAGGGGTCTGATCAACACTGGGAGGTCCATATGAAGGGTCCTGCGAATCATGGGGGGGGTCTGAGTAGGGGTTTTCATTAACACGGGGGTTCTGATCTGAGGTTCCGAGAATCATGGGGAGGGGGGGTTTGTGTAGGGGTTTCCATTAAGACCTGGGTCGTGATACGCAGGTTTTTCCCCTGGAAAGGACACACCTGGTTGGGGTTTTTCCTTAATGGGGGCTCTGGTTTGAGGTTTGGATCTGATTAGGCATTGGGGATCTGGAGGTCTTATTTTCTCCTCTTAAATCCTTGGTGCGTCTTATGGGAACAAAAAATATAGTAAATTGGTTTAAAAAAATGCTCTCTCTCTTTTCATTGTTCATATATTTCTGCCTCCTAATATTAAACTGTACAGAGAGAATAATCCCACAAAATTTAGAGTTTACCAGTAGTTACATAAAATTTTCATTCATGATGTGTGTGTTGCATCAATTCTGCTTTGAAGCGCAACTGTGCGACTACCTCAATTACAAATGTTAATTATGTTAAAATATTAAACCAATGTTTACTCCATAATAGGCGTAGGAAGAGACTGAATTAGAAAAATTAGTTGTTTGGATAAGTAATAAATTGCTTAGTGTGTTGTCTGTCAATCTATAGGAACTTTATTGAGAGGATAATTACTCCTCGGGATGCCTTGTGTTAATTTGCAGATTTCTGTAATTTATTAAGAAAGACAGATGCTGGTTTAGATAAGTATATAACACTGGAGCCATTTAATCGCAAAGCGTAAGAATAGAGAGAATAGAAAGGGCAGAGGCAGTCACAAAAGAAATTCCACTACAGGATAAAAGTTGTCTAAACTGTGAACTACCACCTCACACAATACTGCAGTTGGGCCCCGGCTACGGGCTTTAATACAATGGGCGACTTATTTTTAGGCTGGATTCTCGGTAGTGGTACTGTTCAAAATGGGCAAACTGCAGGCAGGTTATAATGCATTTCTGGCATGTCAAAAAGAAAAAGCTCATCTGTAACGAGCATGACAACAATAGACACATTGCGGTGGATTGTACAAAGTGATCAAACGATGGCAGGTTCCAGTCACCTATGGTTACTAAAAAAAAAAAAAAAAAAAAAGTTTAAGAACGTTTTTAAAAATGTAAATAAAATATTAAAAATGATTCCCCCACTTTTTCTAAATTAAAAAAATAAACATAAATTGGTATTGCAACATCATATTATTCAACCTGCATAGTGAATGTCATTAAAAAAAGAAATTCCACTGGCAAAGTCTGTCACAAAAAATTACAATGAAAAAACGATCAAAAGTCATGTTAGCAATAAAACCTACAGCTCACAACTCAAACAGTTTTTTTTCTTTTAAAAGTAGTAAAAAATAAACCACATAAACTTGGTATTGTCTTAATTGATCTAACTTGTAGAATAAACTTAACGTCATTTTTACAGCATAGTGAATGCCGTAAAAACGAATCCCAAAAACGAAGGTAGAATTGCCTTTTGGCTCCCATTCCACCCCACACATAATTTGTTTACAGCTTGTCAGTACATTATTTGGGATATTAAAAGGTGCCGTAAAAATAAAATTTGTATCGCAAAAAAACAACCTCTTACAACGTTATATTGACAGAAAATAGCTGTTGGAAGTCAGGGGTGAAAACCAAAAAAAAATTATGCCAAAACTGACTTAAAGAGGTATTCCAGGATCTTACTACTAAAGGCATGTCCGTGGGAAAGGACATCAAGATTTGTTTGGTTCGAAATCCTGCACCCACCGGTCAACTGTTTCAGGTCTTCTCCAACGCTGGAACTAAACAGCTCTGTCCATTGTGTTGTGGATGGAGACGGTTACAGTAATGCTGTTTCCATTCACGTCAATGGGAGCAGCACTGCAGTATCCAGCTCTACTACTCTAGAACAGATGACTGGTGGGAGTGAGGGGTGTAGAAACCCTCCAATCTGATACTCATGGTCAATTTTAAGGGTAATACTCCTTTCCGCTTAAGGCTATGGGCCACAAATGGTGTAAATGCTGAAAAAGGCTGTGATTCCTGCAGCAATGCCACTGCAAGAAGCAGCCCGATTTGGCTGTAGCTGATATCATAGAAACCCACTGTTGAATGTATCCTAAATCAAGTTCTTATGTTAAACATTTTTAAGAATTTTTTCATGTTTTCTTTTTTACATTTTTTATGTCACTAGCTATATTAATATAATCATGAGTCCTTGCAGTTTTCATTGTCCAATAAGCCTAATAATAGCTACCTATTCTGTGCTGATCACTTCTCAGCAGTCATCTCATTATTATGACAGGCAGGATTACAATGAAACGTAACAAGCATACATACAAACAACACACAACAGTTGATGGTTACTGGCCCTCCACCCGAACACACACTTCCTGTTCAATGACCTCTACAGAGGTCACAAAGCATGACTAGAAAGCTCCCAAAGTCAATGAGTCTTCAACAGTCTACAAGTTCTATGGTCCATTTGGCTGCTGTAAAGCATACCCTCTCTAAATGCTGTCAACTGCAGCTCTGGCAAGAAGTCTGCCCACACATTCATGTATAGAAAATTTAATAAAAAGCCTACAATCATAAAATATAAAAAATAATCCCATACAAAAACCAAACCATAAAAATAAAAAAAGCACCAGTTAGATCCACTTGATGAAAAGCTACAGGGCAACAGTATAACCTACAAATACTTATCTACTACTGCACACCACATTGGTACATATACTTTGCATCTCACTGTTCACCTGTTGCTATACTACAACATAGTCCCGACATAAGAGGATACGTACCTAACCGCAGCACATGCAACATTAGTCCTGATGCCCTGGTAACTTGACTTGTGTTTTACTTTCAGTTCATCAGGTGGCATAAGGGAAGAGGAAGCCAGAAGGATAAGGAGGACCAATCTACCAAGGAACTGATGGTCATATAATAAGCCTAGATTCCCTGTCACCGAAAGGGAGGAATACTCAGGGCTTGCTCAAACTGACCTGCTCCAAAGCAAGGAGCTTTTGCCCACCATCCAAGGCATGGGTGCATTCCTTGAATCGTAGGTGGACAGCTTGAGCATGCACTGAGGGTTCCTAACTTCTGGTGACAGGTTATGTAGGCTTAGCATGTGCCTGGCCAGGTAATTCATTGGTGAATTGGTCCTTCTTATTCTGCTCTTACTCCTCTTTCCTGTACACCTCCTGAAGAAGGAAAACTGAAAGTCAAGATTCCAGGGTATGAGAACTACTATTTAGGGGTTATTGCTTTATTCCATGTGCTGTTTTTAAAGGCTATGTACACCTTTGGGGGCATTTTTTTAAATTAATGCATTATACTCATTATGAGCTAAAATTATTTTTCCAATTGGGCTTTTATTAAAAATCTGGAGTCCTTTTCTCTGTACAGAGCTGAGATCCTCTACTAGCAGGATCTTAATTTTCTCTCTGCTTCGTCAGACAGAGAGCTGACGGGCTCCTTATTTCTCAGTCCTTATAAACTCTCATCAAAGCTCAATCTTACTGACAAGAATGTGGCTTAAATAAGTGTTTATGACTTCTCAGTAACTTAGAGATGAGGGTTATTAGATGACCAAAGTGAAAGTAGAATGCACAGAGCTAGAAAAACAGTTAACCTTTTGTGACAGAATGGTTCAATATTTTTTAATAAAGACCAATTGAAAAAATGATTTTTAGCCCCAAATGGGTAGAATGCAATTATAAAAAAATTGTCCCCAAAGGTGTACATAGCCTTTGAGCTGCTATTCTTTTATGTCGAATCTAAGTTCTAGTAAAACAACTAATCGACAGGGGGATGCAAAGCATACATACCAATGTGATATGAAGTAATAGATATGTACAGTATATGTAGCCCATATGGTTGCTCTGCAGCTTTTAATCAAGTAGATCAAATGAATATTTAATAAAAGGTATGCACTTTATGGAATACAAAAAGCTCTTTTTTCTTTTTGCATTGAATTAATTGTTATCTTGGTATAATTGGTAGATTCGTATAATTTGGCACAATTGGTATAATTTGGTATAATATATTGGTATAATTCCCTGTGATGAAAGAATTACAAAGAAAAAGTCTGTTAATAGGATTCATAAATCTTATAATAAACACATGTCAGAAAATATATGTACAAGTATCTAGTTTTAATAAGTAATAATAATAATAATAATAAAAAATAAATAGGCAATGCATTCTCTTCAAACAATGATGAAGCCTCCAAACCGTTCTGTATTTTCAAGAGGAAATTGCTATTTTTAAATTAGAAAGACACCTAATTAAAAACAGCAAAAAGAAAAATAAAAGTATATTTAGCCTCAAAATCTCCAAGCCTGTTGCTACCTTTGAGTCTGAGCATTGTCTACTTCCATGCGCATAATGGTGCGAAGGCTGGCACTGTGCACACTTCTTTTACAGAATGCACAATAGTAGCCTCTGCCATGATGCTCATTTTTTAACTTATTTATTTTATGCACCTATATAGCGCTACTACATTACGCAGCACTTTACAGACGTTAGTATCACGGGGAGACTATACAAACTCCATGCAGATGTTGTCCCTGGTCAGATTCAAACCTAGAACCCCAGTCCTGCAAGGCACCAGCACTAACCACTGAGCCACCATGCACATGTAATGAGGCAACAAAATGTGGATTATTTATTCTAAAGCTCATAGTTCACCTAATCTAATGATTTGCATCATCTGTCCATAACTACAGTAGAGGATAAGAGACCTATAGTAGCTGATTTTCGTGTCTGTTGGTATACTCTGTGTTGTTTTTTTTTTTTTTATAGTCAGGCGAAGAGGGATTCAAATCTTCTACCTAGCAGTCTGGCATAGCTATTAAGGTACATGTATTCAACAGTGTCGTTTATTCAGATTTTTCAGGTGGATTCTTGTGTGGTTTTCGCTACATTTCTGCACCAAAACCTGCATGTGTTACTTGTGGATTTTGTCACAGATTTTGATGTGTATTTGTCCCAGATCTCCCCCTTTGAATTGCAAACACTGAAATCTGCACTGAAAATGTACACAAACAAGTGACATTCCGCAGATTTCCCTGTAGAAAATTTCAGAACCATGTTCTTAAAGGGGTTATCCCATGAAAAAATATTCTACAGTTTCCAAACCAGCACCTGAATCTGAATACTTTTGTAATTGCATGTAATTAAAAATTTAGCATCACCACTGAGTTATTCAGTACAATGTAACTGTACAGCGCCACCTGCTGTTTGTTTTTCTTTCTTATTTCTTTGTCCTGCTCACTGAGAAGGCCGCACATGCTCAGTTTCATCCTTCAACTGTCTCCTGAGCTGTGATAGGCACAGCATGGACACGCCCCCTTAGCTGCAGCAGAAAAGACACTCCCCTTCAGCTTTCAGCTTGAATATAAATCTAGGAGAGCAATGAATGTGGAGATCCATGTGAGGTACAGGGGCTGGTTCTAGCTTTGTTAGAAAGGTATTTCCATGTCCTATATGATGTCTGATTTTCATTTGTTACATTAGTTATGAGATAACCCCTTTAAGCGATTAACTGTATTATCAGTGGATTTTCCACATAAATTATCTGAAACATAATACACACCACGTGCATAGCGGTCTTAGAATATTACAGCTTGCTGTTTCTACACTTCGTAAAGTTATCAAGCTCTCTGCTGGAGGCTTGTGAACTTCTTCCTCAGCACAGCATGCAGCTGGCTGCACCCAATTTACACTGTCGCTAATAAAGAACACACATGAAGAAGTCACTACTTCCAACAGCAAATGAATACTGTATGTTGTTTTCTAAACTTGTACGAAGTTAATACTCACACAGACTGGTAAGGTGTTGGTGAAAGTGGTGGCGCATTTCTGCCGCTTTCGGAGACTAGGATCTTCTGTGCAAAACTCTGGAACCGATGTAAGCTCAGGGCATTAACTTTCTGCCATAATGTACAGGGCAATCTATAGAAAAACAGAAGAAAGCTTACTGCAAAGGATTTAACCTAAAACACTGTGCAGTACTGACATTACCAACTTACATTAGAGCAAAAGGTCCTTAATATTTTGTGATAAAACATTCAGTTTTGCGTTTATCTAAATAGGTCTAAAAATTCTATGCGGATTAATTTATAGTACAAAAAGTCAAAAAGTAATTGGTCCTTCCAATTTCTTATATTTTTACACATTCATCACACATGAATGTTTCAGATCTTCAAAGACAGATAAAGTTATACACATATAAGGCTACTTTCACACTAGCGTTTCTATTTTCCGGTATTGAGATTCGTCATAGGGTCTCAATTCCGGAAAAACGCTTCTGTTTTACCCCCCATTCAATGTCAAAGGGGGACAAAACGTAACTGAATGGAATGTAGTGCTCCAAAATGCATTTCGTTCCGTTTGGTTGCGTTCTCACACCGGAGAGACCGCAGCATGCCGTGGTTTTCTTTCCTTCATGGGATGCGGAGCAAAATGGATCAGGCATGATCCACAATGCAAGTCAATGGGGACAGATCCGTTTAAACTTTGAAACAATAGGAAACAGATCCGTCCTCTTGACTTGGCATATGAAACTAACGGGATTGAGCTGCAGGGCACATTACACTGAAATCAATCATGTCTCCAGTAACACCGTCAGCAGTGCCATTTGGCAGAAATAAAACTCTGAAAAAAAGTACCTCTCTGTATGTAAATGAGGAGCTCGGAGTGATCTACTGTCTCACAGTAATACAGGAGACATAAGGTCATCGGTCCAAACCCGTCCATCTTACTTTGATTGGCTTGGAAACATAATCACCACCATCACTGAAATCTCCAGCATGATGATGCACACTATATACATCTTGGTTTACTACTACTGTCTGGAGAAGAACAGCAAATTCAAAGCTTGGCACAAAGGAACCAACGCAACTTGCAGATAGGACGAGATGAGAACGTCTTTATTATAGGTTATGTATGCACAGAAAAAAATGCCAGTTTTAGGGGCAATCAAAATCCATTTAATCAGGTTACATGTCCCCGAAACGCGTTGTTTCTATTCATAAGCTATAATAAAGAAGTTCTCATCTCGTCCTATCTGCAAGTTGTGTTGGTTTCTTTGCGACAAGCAGTGAAATTTACTGTTCTGCTCCGTTTCCTCGAAGATTGGGCATCTTTCTGAAGGCACCCAGACTGCGGCTGTATAACAGTCAACTTTGCTTTTGTTACACGCCTACAATCGATTTGTACATAGATTCTAGTACAACTTCACCAGGTGAGCCTACACTCTCGCGGGATCTATGCTGATCTTGCATTTCTTAAGACTTATTCACCCTATGGTGAGCCCTTTTAAACAAATACCTGCCTTATGCTACTTTCACACTTGCGTTTTTGCTGGATCCGGCAGGTATCAGCAAAAACTCTTCAGTTACTGATAATACAACCATCTGCATCCGTTATGAACGGATCCGGTTATATTATCTTTAAAGGGGTATTCCCATCTCACAAATGTAGTTTGTATAGTTAGATATAGCCATACCAATATTATTACTAATAGAATGTATTTATATAAAATGTAACATTTAGAAGATTTCCCTATTTGTATATCCATTGTCCCACACACATCAGTCAGGCCGTTGCCCGTAGTTACGGCCACTGCAGCCATGTAGTAGTGGTGGCCGTCTTGCTCTTGTTCAAAGCCGCTCTGAGGTAACTGCTGTATTGTGAGCGTACATTACATGAGCATGCGGAGACACATCTTAGGGCACTTTCACATCTGCGTTTTGGACGCTACCAGTCCAAAACGCAATGGTCAGGATTCGTCCAAAACGTAGACTTTATAAACGGATCCTGCTCCATAGAGATGAATTGGAGACAAAATTCATCAGACAAATGCAGACAAAAATGCTACAACCCTAAGATGTGTCTCTGCATGCTCATATAATGTACGTTCACAATACAGCAGTTACCTCAGAGCGGGTTTGAACAAGAGCAAGCTGACCAACACTACTACATGGCTGCAGTGGCCGTAACCAGGGGCAACGGCCTGACTGATGTGTGTGGGACAATGGATATACAAATAGGCAAATCTTCTAAACGGTACATTTTATATAAATACATTCTAATAGTAGTAGTACTGGTATGGCTATATCTAACTGTACAAAGTACATTTGTGAGATGGGAATACCCCTTTAACATTGCCAAGACGGATCCATCATGAACTCCATTGAAAGTCAATGGAGGACGGATTCATTTTCTATTGTGTCAGAGAAAACGAATCCGTCCCCATTGACTGTATTGTGGGTCATTACAGATCAGTCTTGCTCCGCATCCCATGAGGGAAAGCAAACACGCAGCATGCTGCTCTCCAGTATGGGAACGCAACCAAACATAACGGAATGCATTTTGGAGCACTCTGTTCTGTTCAGTTACGTTTTGTCCCCATTCACAATTTTCTCGGGTAAGTTGGGACCCGTCTAGATGGATCTCAATACCAGAAAATAGAAACGCTAGTGTGAATGTAGCCTTATCTTCAAAAACTGTCTGGATTAGGGAAAGGGGCTATAGAGAGCATGTGCCATATTTCGCCAGCATTGGCGATGAGGTGACTAAGTTGGTGGATACTAAAGGGTTTAAAATGGGTACTCCATCACTCCTCGATGACTCCAGTTACCTCATTTACATACAGACAGGTACCTTTTCAAAGTTTTATTTCTGTAAAGAGTCACTGCCGAAAGTTTTACTACAGACATCATGGATTTCAGTGCAATGTGACCAGCAGCACCACGCCACTAGTTTTATATGCAAAAAGTTGACAACAGGATCCTTAAATGCCTTGGTCCTTAAAGGGGTTGGCCACCCTAAGTATCAAAAATCCAAAATTCCCCCAGACAATAGCCAACACTATGAAGTATTTCTCAGGTGACATGTACTGGCTGTACGTCATTTATCTAACCTGTTCACCATGACACACTTCCTGGAGGAGCTCCCTCAGACAGGCTGTGTGGGAGGAGCAGCTGCAAAGTGAAAGTAACAATCCCAGCATGCACTGGAGCAAGCATGTCTAGAGGAGCAGTCACATGACCTCCCCGCCCACCTGTGTTCCCATAGAGACAAGAGCCCCTTAGATAATATCAATAACCCAGTTATCAGTGAATAACTGTTGTACAGACATAGCAATATAAATATATATAATAAAGAACGCCCCAGTCCCAACAGTAAAGGAGGGGGGTGTTACCCTTTTCATAAATTTGCTGTGGGGCCCAGTCATTTCTAGTTGTGCCACTGGATGTAAGCCAAAAACAGAATGAGGGGGGAAAGTTATCATTTCCCTTGTTCCTAAAAAGTGGTGTTAAAAAGTTGCAAACTATGGGACAGATTTATCAAAACTGGTGTAAAGGAAAACTGGCATGGTTGCCCATAGCAACCAATCAGATTCCACCTTTCATTTTTCAAAGCACCTTTGGAAATGAGGTGGAATCTGATTGGTTGCTATGGGCAACTAAGCCAGTTTTCCTTTACAGGAGTTTTAATAAATCTCCCTCTATGTGTTTGCAAATTTTTAACTGCGTTTTTTTTTTTTTAAAGGGCGTGACAATGGGAGAGAACCGGGCGTGACAGTCACCCCAACAAATTTATGTTCATTTTCACCAGTTTTCTGAACTCAAATGAAGCCAGAAATCTATGGCAGCTCTGAGCTGTCAGATTTCTGTTTAGGTGCACGGACTGCACAAATCGATCTGCTGACATACAGAGAAGCCTCCTGTCTATCATCATACGACCCTGTTCCCAGCTGACAGCCCATCAATCATATATGACTACCTTCATCTGGGGAAAAAGGAAAATGAGTGTAGTCAAATAGCTATATATAACATACAGGGGGGTCACAAGTCACTATATGTAAAGTACAGGGGGTCACACATCACTATATATAATGTACAGGGGGTCACACATCACTATATACAGTGTACAGGGGGTCACACATCATATATAATGTACAGGGGGTCACACATCTGTATATACAGTATAAAGGGGTCACTGTACAGGGGTTCACAGATCTCTGTATGCAGTGGTGGGGGGGTCACACATCAGTATATACAGTGTATGGTGGTGGTGTCAACTATTACTGTATACAGGGGGTCACACATCACTATATTCAGTATAAAGTGGTGATCATATATCACTATATACAGTGTGCAGGAAGGAGAGGGCACATATTTACAGATGACATCAGTGACTGCTGCTGAAATCACTGACCTCAGCCATACTGACAGCTCAGAAGGGGTTAAAGCTCCTGACCTGTTGGTCTGGCTGGAATAAACATGTCTGTGATAAGATCACATTGCAGAGTGGTCATAGACAGGACAGACACTAGGATTGCTCACACTTTGTTGTCCACAGCACCTTTCTGGCTCTGCTACATCACTGCAGTCAGTGAGTTACATCACAGATTCTCCTCATTCTCTCTTCCTCTTGCAAAGTTTCTTTATTTCAGCTTCTAACAAGTTTCTCTGCTAAGCCCCTTCAGCCCTGTATAGTCAGGACTGAAGTCACAGCAGAAGGAAACTTCTCTGACACAAGCAGGGTGCCTTTAGGACCCAGGAGCAGCACACTCCTTCCATGGACTAGAGCAGGTGAGGCAGGGAGCTATGAGAGAAGCACAGAGGGGGCGTGGCTGCCAATAGCAAAGGAACCAGGCAGATCTGCTGCAGAAGATATATGAGGAAGTTTATTGTCTGCCTGCTTTCTTTACAGTTTTCATAAGTGCTAAGAAAGTGGCCAACCCCTTTAAGGGATTAAACAGAATGAAAACTAGAAGAGATTTATTATTTAAGCACAGAGCATGTTAATATGACATTCACTGGAAAATGCATTACTAAAAAAAATGATTTCCAATAAGAAATTAACTCCTAGATGTGAAGTTAACAGCAACAATTTTTTGGTTTGGTAGAACACGACAAATCAGTGTAATTACATTCATCGGGCGTTCATGGGCACTGGCCACAGAGGCACAATAATTAAGATGCAAACAAAATTGGTACAATTAGAAGGAAGATGAGAGCAGGTCACAATGTCCACACACCGTGACACAGGAAAATCTTCCTTTCTGCAAATATAGCTCATAAGAGCACAATATAATGGCACAAGTATCAGAGTGACTCAAACCCACGGTGTTCTTGAGACGGCACAGAAAATCTAGTCTAATTAAAGGGCATCTGTCAGCAGTTTTGTACCCATGAAACTGGCTGACCTGTTACATGTGCACTTGGCAGATGAAGGCATACTCGTATGTGTTGGTCCCATGTTCATATGTGCCCGCATTGCTGCGAAACATTTTTTAATACATGCTAATGAGCCTCTAGGAGCAATGGGGGTATTGCCGTTACACCTAGAGGCTCTGCTCTCTCTGCACTTTGTTTGACAGAGCCAGGCAGTGAAAGCATCATAATGCCTGGCACTGTCAATCCGTTGCAGAGAGAGCAGAGCCTCTAGGTGTAATGGTAACGCCCCCGTTGCTCCTAGAGGCTCATTTGCATATATTAAAACATCATTTTTTCTCAGCAATGCAGACACATATGAACATGTGACCAACACAGATGTCTTCAGCTGCCAAGGACATTCAGGTCAGCCAGTTATGTGCTGAAATTTTCTCCTATCCACCAGATCGTCTACCTCTGGGACCCCCATAATCGGGAGAACGGGGACTCGCTCTGGTAATTTCACACAGCTCCACAGGGTATGGGGTCTACGTTCTCATGATCAGTGGGGTCCTAGCAGTAGGACCCCCACTTCTCTATCCTGTGGATAGTGGATAACTTCACATACCAGGAACACCCCTGGTTTTCCAGAAATCATTTGTGTTTCTATAATGACTGCAGCTTGCCTCTGTAAACAGAAGATTCATACTTATCTTCTCCTCACCACTCCGGTCCTCCACGCAGGCTCCTGCTTGTCCATATTCCGGTCGACGCAGTGTCTACATCCAGTACTGCATGGTAACATGCTCGTTGGCAGCCAATAACTGGGTTTGGCAGTGATGTCCCACTTGTGGCCACGTCAATGCTGATGCCAGCCTCTGTCTGTGGCCAGGCAGCACTGGATGTAGACCTAATGACGGACATGCGGGAGCCAGTGGGGAAGACTGGAGCGGTGGGAGAGGGTAAGAATGGGTCTTCTGTTTACATATTCTGATTGTGGGCATTATAGAAAAGAAATTATTCCCAGAAAACCCCAGTAAAAAAAAAAATATAACCCAAAGGCTAATCTAAAAAGGGCTAGCACTGCTACAAATGCATCACATTACAATTAAAGGGTTTTTCTAAATTTTAGATAAATGTTCAAACACTGTTTACATAAAATATTCTAATAAACTTTGTATTCAATTCCCTCATTATTTTTAAGATATTTATTTGCTGTCAGTGAACAGTCATTAAGGCTTTATGTGGCTCTGTGTGGCCATTCCGAAAATTATAGAACATGTCCTATATCATTTCTATTGATTGGAGTGAGAAAAATGTGGATTGCACACTTACATACAGTATGGAGCGAAATATGGACACGGTCGTGTGCATAAAGTCTTTAGAGCCAGAAAACCAGTATATAGATGAACTGAGAAGTAGATACAAATTAGGAAGGAGTGAATTGATCCGTCTCATTAGCTAGACTTGATTACCTGTGGCCACCTGAAGTTTTATTGGCAGGGCTGGACATCCCGCCAGGCCTGGTCAATCTCCTGCCTGTGCCGCTATTCTGAGTAGCAGAAGCTCACATTCAGCTTCAGAAGCAACGACTACTTATGAGCAGCTACTCGGGACAGTGGAGCAGGCTGGAGACTGTCTGGGCCAGGTATGATGTCTGGCCCTGTCCATCAAACCGCAGGTGGGCGCTTCTTCATCTGTGGAGATGTATTAGAATCTATTTGTACAAATCTATCCAGTCTAAGCAGTGCTGTCTGACGTTAATAACCTGGACTCCAGGCTGATACATTGTGGCAAACTACCAGAGATTGGTGCAGCCGCTGATGATGTTTTACCTCACAGAATATTACCCAGACTGGACACAATCACGTCCACTTCTCATCTGACAGCAGGACTAAGTACTGTATGTAGGGAATTGTTGCCTCTGAATGTAAACAGCGTGCTCTCGTTCACTGACAGCAAACAAATCTCTTAAAAGTCAAAAAGGAACCTAATCCAAGAGTTTTAGATTGGAAACTAAATTTGTGAGTGTACATTATATAAATGTATCTTTAGATATATCTATATCTTTATCTATAGGTATACAAAAGGGAAAAAGGGGCAGCACTCCAAAAAAGATGAAAAAAAAGCTGCAGTAGTATAGGTAAATAAAGGATTAACGTTTTCATCTCATTTGGCGCACTGCCCCTTTTCTTTTTCATTCTCGATATTAATTCGTAATTCTTGGAGGAGTAGTTGCATCCTATTTTTTGGCTTTTTAAGGGAGTGCTCCATAAATTTTTTCTAATTTATCTAACCTCTCTAATCTATCTAATCTCCCTCTCTCTAATCTATCTAATCTCTCTCTCTTTTTAATCTATCTAATCTCTGTCTCTAATCTATCTAATCTCGGTCTCTAATCTATCTAATCTCTCTCTTCTATCTATCTATCTCTAATCTATCTGATCATAGTCTCTAATTTCTCTCTAATCAATCTCTCTCTATATATCTATCTAAACTCTCTCTAATCTACTGTATTTAATCCATCTTTAATCTATCTGATCATTCTCTCTAATTTCTCTGTAATTTATCAATCTCTCTAATCTATCTCTCTTATTTATATCTCTCTCTAAGGCTACTTTCACACTAGCCTTAGCACGGATCCGGCGGGTGAAGGGACCCGCCGGATCCGTACTGAATAATACAACCTTGTGGATCCGTAATTCCGGATCCAGTTGTATTATCTTTAGCATCTTTTAAACGGATCCGGAATAACCTCTATTGAAAGTCAATGGAGGACGGATCTGTTTACAAGTATGTCCACACCAAACGGATCCGTCCCCATTGACTTTCATTGGGGGTCATTCCGGATCCGTTTAGGAGCGGATAACTAGTACGGAGAGCAAACCGCAGCAT